>JAQPCC010000067.1:1100000-1143251 GCA_028392965.1 Lindernia subracemosa
GTATAACTTGAACCAATTTTGGTCCCTCGGTAGATTAAATGTCAAACCGGAGGAAATTTTTTATGTATGTCGCTCATACTATTTTATAACCCGCCAAAATACAGTTTATGCGCCCGTTCATCTTAAAATCCCCTAAATTTATTTTCTTCATCCCATAATCTAGTTTTTATAAATTTGATTTTTAGGGTTCGATTGTGCTATGAAGGACACAAATTTAGAGGATTTTAAGATGAACGGACGTATAAACAGTATTATGTCACGTGTGATTCACGTTACAGATTTCCTCCAAATTGGCGTTTAATCTAAATGAGGTAACAAAATTGGTTCAAATTTCGACATGAAATAAATGTGGCAAGCTGAAACAACGGGATCAAAATTGCTCATCGGATAAACTTACAGGACCAAAAGTAATTTTCTCCCTTATAAAATTCGTAGTTTCTTGTAGTTCTTTACGGATTATTAGTACTAGTAAACGTGGCACACTCCATGATGTGCAAAGAAACTCTAATCTTACTAAAATATAATTAACAAATCATTAAGTGAATAATCAGTGAATAATATCATAAAAAAATCGTATGTCTAAAAGATAGGCTTGTAGGCGATCTAGCAATTTAATATATAGAACCATTTATGATTTATAAATAAATGAACGTTAAATTCATAATTTCCAACCTTCGAACAAATTTACACACCTTCTGACATGAATTAGTAGAAGAATTGAAGTTTGATCATCGTATAACAAAAAAAAATGACAAAAAGATGGAGGAATTTCTTGAAATCTCATCCGATTCCGTTCCATACTGATATATTTCACTAGTGTCGTCCTGTACAACAGGAGAAAACATTATATATCGCGCAGGTAGAAAGGATTCCCAACAACGTTGCTCCTCAAATTTTGTCTGTCAAGTATATATCCAAACATCAATGGACAAATTAAGATTGATTCACACCAACAAATTTTGAAACCGAAACCTTGGTGCGAGGACACCCTCCTCGCAAAGGGGGGCAAGTGGGCTGAGCATATGAAACTCTTAAATTGTATTCATCAATAGGGCTGGGCTATTCGATTCTCTAATAAACTAATAAAACATAATAGACATCCAATCAAAAACATTGATCAAATAGTGTTAAACTCAAATGATTATTTCGATCAATACTGAAAAAATAGAAGAAAACATGTTACTATTTTTAGTTACATCCTCGGTGGTTGTTCCACGGCTTACCTCACGACCGCACTTTGTAGGAGAAACTTGTCCATGAATTGCATGTCCACTGGAGTCTCCATTTTGTGCTTGCATACTAACTGAAAAAAAAAAATTAACTAAAAATTTTTACTGATCTTCTACACTTGGATAATGCTGGTCGAATTATTTACCAAAGATAGTTTGTTGGACGATAGGCAATACAAACAACTCAAATGGAATGGGACGTGAAAACTACTGGGTTCGGCCGCACACATAAGGCTAGCCCCAGACAAAAGCCCCGGGAACACGACGCATGTTCAATTTTCTCCAATACATAGCTATCAGTTTCCAAGCCCAAGCAAAATCTATAGAAAACATAAAATAAGCTTTGTGCAATGTAAACAGCAAAATCAATCTTTCTTCAGAACAAGACGTTGCTCTCCTAAGACAACTTTCATCTAAAAAAGTTATACTCCTAACATCAATCTTATAGTTTTGATTATACTCCTATAGAAAACTCTAAAGAAGGGTGCATAGAAAATTCTATAGCAATCAATGCTGAACCTCGATGTATTCCCTTATTCTTTAGTTGTGGCCCAAATATCGCAGAGAGTTCAAACAGTCTCAATATTTCGGGCGAAGTCAGTGGATTCAAATGCTTCTTAACAATTCCTACGAATATCCTTTTTTCTTTCGACCCAATTCATACGAATGTCAAAGCCAAAAAAATATGACTGTTATGACAGAAAATGATCCTAACGACAATGAAAATCGTACACCTATTGCATATGCCAACAATACACAAAAGCCAGTTAATTACCCCTTCAATAATATGAGGACGTCGAGTCCACCGATGAGTTCTCACAATATCTTCTATAAGGTATATATCCCCAAGCACACTTGAACCCAGTTCAACTACAGAAGTTGGCATTAACAATGCATACCGGAAACAAAGAATCCAGGATCACAATTACGGCCAGAGAGATTTACGTAGTAATGGGGAAAAAACGTAACCTCTCGAGAAAGTTATATACCATTTGACAATGAATTAGTCAAACTCAACGTACTATACGAATGGAGGAATGCAGGTCAGGTCGGGTCTCGATCTTCAATCTCCGGTATAACGCTCGAAGGTGATATTTTGCATCCTTCAACCAAGAATTAAAATTTATAAATCTTAAAAGCAACACCTAAAAGTTTTCATTGCAAAATAAAATTAGATAAAATAAAAAACATGTTTCCCGTATAAGATTTTCAAATTCTTGGTACAATAAAGACTTCATTCTTTCAATATTTTCAGATTCAGTTAGTAAACATTAATAAAGTATGACATAGGAATAATGGCGTAACTTGGCATAACATCATATATTTTTCTTTTGTTGTTTAGCAATATGTTAGCATCCACACACACATACGAAAAATTCTAGAAACCACCACTCCAAGAAGGACGAACGGATACACAACATCATGAAAATTATCCCGATAAAAGATAAAAATCAACATACCCGAAAATGAATCTGAGAGGAGTTTCCCAAATTCAGCATCCTCGGGGCCCTCATAATCATCCTCTGCAAGGACAACGAACAATTAGGAACCGACGCATCAAGTAAGAAAAAAAAGTCCAAAATAGTTTTTATTCGATAGAAAACACACAACATCGCCAAATTACAGAAGATCGAGTTCTCGTCGGCCTATGCATCGGAAATCGGTATCAATTGCTAATCCAGCCCTAAGATTCACTTTATTCCTCTCGATCTTGGAATCTCGAGTGATTTATGGTGCGCTCTCTGCATTTTCTACCCGATATTGTGTATAGAGATTCGAAGTGAAAAGCAGTTCTCAATAGTGTTGACTTTCGTTGATCTTTTGATAGTGGAGTAATTTTATTTTTCATTTTTATTTATTTTTATTTAGATCGTGGGGATAATATTTAGTTTTATTTAGATCGTGGGATTATTATTATACAAACTATAAAAGTGTCAGTTTTATGAGTTATGTTTACGTTGGTTGTTTTTTGTTTAATAATTATTAATTACTTGGTTAATTATGATTGGTCAATTGGACCAAATCAAATTGACATACGCTTTATTATAAAGGTATAGATTATGTCGTACCTCGATTTTTTATGTCTTTGGCACAATTTGATATATCTGACTTGCTTTGGATCTTGGCACAAACAAGCTAAAGACACATTCATCTAAATTCTAAGGTCATGTTTGGTTCATGAGTTTAATACTTTTAAAGGTGGGGTTATAAAATTTTTATGTGTTTTGTGTTTATATAAACCACGTGTTTATATATATATGTTTAAACTCATGTACCCGGGTTTAAATAAACACGCCTTTCGGATGAGTTTATATAAACTTACTAACCAAATAAACATTTTATTTTATACCAAATAATCAATTTTATATAAACCTTACTAATTTAAACTCTCCTAAATATAAACTGATGAACCAAACATGGCCTAAGTGTTATTTTAGAGCTATGCTAGAAAATACAAAAATAAACAAGATACAAATACATTTAGTCCTCCGTTAAGTCCCAAGGACAAAGACTATAACAGGGAAGAACCGATTCCTTCGGTTTCACAGTTTTACAGCAAGTGACCAAACCCCAGCTATCATCAATCCTTGCCGAACTCGGATATATTTGGAGTCCCGATTTTTTTAATATCCTAATTCGTCTTCATTCTAAAGATGCTGCCAAGCGACAGCAGTCTTCTAGCACTCCGCTGCAGCTGCTGAGGAGGAGGAGGAGGCGGCTGTTCTATCCCTATCTCCCTTCTAACAGCCTCCATCGTCTTGGGATTATTACATCCTGATCCATCGTTCACATAAAAAATATCCACCGCTTGCGTGCCCCTCGTAGCCTCCTCGGCTCGGGTCACCGAGAGTCCGTTTTCTCTGAACACGCGGGTCACCTCGGATAGGAGCCCCATTCGATCTTCAACGCGCAGCTCCAGCCTCATTCCCTGTAATGCATGAATGATTAATAATGAATTAGAAGATAATGGCACAATGAAAAAAAAAAAAAAAGAAAACTATTTATGAGAAGGCTTAATTATTTTTTTATTCAGTTATTTAGGCGAGTGATATTTTAAGGATCCTTAAGTTAGATAGTGCTAATTTTCAGGACAACAATTTTGAAAATAAGGCAATGTTTGCAATTTTAGAACAATAAATTTCAAAATCGAAGCATTTTAAGGACATTAAATTTCAAAACTGAACCCAATTTGAGGACAATAAGTTTCAAAATTATGCCGTTAACTATTCTCAAATTGTTTTAATTTTGAAACTTGTGGTCCTCAAATTGTAACTTTTTATTTAGACGTCCTTAAATTGCTTCATTTTTGAAATTTAGAGCTTGTTTGGTACATGGCTTTTAAAAATTATAAATGTTAGTTTATAATATGTTGATGTGTTTGGCACGTGGATTTATATAAAAAATGAGTTTATGTAAAACAACACTAAGCTCATGTATATATATGTTTATATTTACAAACATTTCAAGTGGGTTATTGTAAACCAGTTAACCAAACACATTTTTTTATACCTAGTTTTATATAATTCTTGATAATTTAAACCCACGTAAATATAAATCGAAATATCAAACGATGTGCAATGCTTTAATTTATGTCTCCTTATAACGCCCCAGAGCCCTAGCATACGAGACCTAAAATAACTAAGCCTTCTATGATAAATACCTGATAAATTCCTGAGAATCCCTCCTGATAAATACGGGTCCTAATGAGCCCAGATGGGACTTCTGGTTACATTTGACCATCCAGAGGGAAAAGCTTTCAATAAGAGAGAAACGTACAAAGATTAAACAAGAAAAACAAAATACGAAAGGAGTAAGATTCAAATTTTAAACAAAAAGAAGTTAAAAACTTATTACAAATTAGACTAATACTCCATAAAAATGATTATTAAGTGCAGATCTACAATATTCCCAAGTTTCTTCTGTCTTCAACTTCGAAGATTTTGCTAACTTTGAAAGGGCATTGTTAGATGTGAGACTGTTTGACTATGTATTTAAGCTCCGTCAGCGTTCAGACATGTAAACGTACGTGTATTGTGGTATTAGTTGTATACAAAATATCGTAATTAAGTGAAAGGACCCACTCGGCGATCAATTATATTTAGAGGGGTCCGCCGCAATTAAATAAGATGTGTGGGGCTAATTAATAATGTGTAGAATTCTCGGGGGCTAAAATATAAATATATGATGGGCTTATTTACGTGCCACCCATTACGACATTTCTAAATAAGGGTGTTTTCCATGAGTGGAGTAAAATGAAACATTCACGAGCCGCCATTCGGTAAAATCCTAGTGACTGTAGTATAAGGTTTTTCGGGGTTCCCATCTGCTCAGATCTAAAGGTTTCACGTATTTGAACTTGGAAGATCAACAAATGCGGTTCTCGCCCGTTCGAACGCTATGGAATATGGGTACGGTTTTATTCCGCAAAAGCTTAATTTTTTTGTTATTGCATAACCCTCTTTAATTAGAGGCTAAGGTATACTGTTCCTACAGGCACTCCCACAAAGAGCAAAAACAACTCATACAAGAGGAGACCAAAGCTCTCAACCCGAGAGACTCGAAATTGAAAAACAATATCCAGAAACAACTAGAGCAAGATAATGTGAAGATTGGCTCCCACAACTTTGTCAAGATCTCGCTTGCTGTCTTGCACAACATCACCTGCCTCAACGTCCCGGTGTCTAGGATTTTGAAAAGCTTGTCCTTGGCAATCTTGCCCCAGTTCATCAACTTCTTTTCCGCATCCATCCACTCGCTCTTGGGTTTTGGGATTTCTTGAGGTTGTGTTCGATTGGCCGCGGGAGCAGGGTTGATTTTCAAGAGCTCCACATATCTTCAATTTGTGCAGAGAAGTAGGCCTCCGTTCGAATCTTCCATTCAAGAAAGTTTTTCCTGCTTAACGACATCAGTTTGTAGTACACATTTTGAGATGCGACTGAGAGAGCCCTCTCTGATACCACGTTTTAGGATCAGGGACCGCTATTTATAGGGGGTAAATAAACACTAAGAAATCTTCTTTCTTTTCGGGCTACTGAGTACTTATCGCTTTCGGTACTTAAGTACTTGGAGCGGTACTCGACGGTTCTACGGTCCTCTCTCTGTGCTTTACTCTCGTTCGCGTAACAGTGGTGCAAAAAATTACCACTGCTCATTATTGATTTCTGTGTGAGTGTGTGAGTTCGTGAGTTTGTTTGCACAAGACTTGTTTATGGAAGCTTGGAACTTAATCTCCTATGTCTCACCTTCTTTCCCGTAAGATATGCACCACTAAAAGTTTGGGCTACCTTATACAAGTACTACCCTAGCTACGTCTAGCTAACGTTTACTACAACAACTTTTTAAAGTCCATTCTTTACGTTCTCGCCTACACTCGCAACTGCTTGTTAAAGTCAGTTTTTACAGATGTTCACTCAAATTAAGAGTTATCGCTCAAATGTTTGTTTCACACAACTTGATGCTACTGAGCTCCTTGACCCCTTCAGCATTTTATAGTCTTCACTTGACAAGTAGTCGTTGCTTCTTTGAACGTTTGAACTCGGCTGCAATAGCAATGAATTCTTTCCTCATTTGAGGAATGTTGATGAAGAATTATAGAAATCGAAAGGAAGAAAAACTCTGCTCTTTACTTCTTGCTGTTATCGTATTTGTTTACATGATGTTCATCAATCAATCTAATTACAAAGATGAGCCCTATTTATATTTTCACGTTGGGCCTCTATTAATACATAAAATAGGTCCAATAACTAATATACCAAGACTTGAATATAACTAACTTAACGACTATCATATCAACTTACAGGTATTTCTCAATACTCCCCCTCAAGCATGTTGTTTATACAAATCAATCACACCATACTTGCTAAGAAGATAGTCGAACTGATATCTTGCCAATGGCTTTGTCAACAAATCTGCTGGTTGATCCAATGTCGAAATATGAGTTGTCTTGATGGTTCCATCTTCAATCTTGTCTCGAATGAAATGGCAATCAACCTCGATGTGTTTACTTCTCTCATGGAATACTGGATTTGCTGCAAGTTGGATGGCTGATCTGTTGAGGTTTATGCCCTAGATGCTGTACGAGCATTAGATAGTACGAGGGCATTAGTGTAATTTTGATGTGTTTAACATTTGTAATTGGATTATTTGATTACGTTTTTATTTGTTGT
Source organism: Lindernia subracemosa (assembly GCA_028392965.1). NCBI lineage: Eukaryota > Viridiplantae > Streptophyta > Magnoliopsida > Lamiales > Linderniaceae > Vandellia > Vandellia subracemosa. Next base: position 1,107,397 of record JAQPCC010000067.1, read on the forward strand.
CAATTTTAGTATGACAAATAATACAAAAGGCATATTATTAGTTCGTCTAAACAAATTAACCTTGCAGTCGGGTAATAAGACGAATTAATAAAATCCCAATATTTACAGTTCAGTTACTGATTCTGTGGGGACAGAGAGGGGGCACCAGTAAGCTGATATACTGTAATATTAAATTAAGTCCACAAGTCTTAGTCTCCAGTAGGGTGACTGGATTGACGAGTACGACTTGTTTGTCGACGAGTCCAAAATTGTTGTGCCAACCATTCACTTGGAAAGTGGGAGCTCGTGCATTGATACAAGACGAATCAGGAGATTGTCTGTATTTGGACACTGACTCGTAATCGAACGATCACACGCTGGTAAAGTCGCTGATCGATCAATTGACTATAGTAGTCTATGTGAACCTTAGATCGAAAGGGTTTAACTCGGGGTTGGTCTTAAGGTCTTGATTTGTCACTAGTTTGCTAGACCCAAATTGCATGAAGCAAGGGTCAGCGGCCGAAAACGTAGTAAAATCGCGTGAGGGGCAAAATGGTCTTTTCACCTCACGAAATATTTTGGAAATATTATATTGGATATTTAATATTTAGTATATGATTTAAATGTGATTTAAATTTTTATTATTGTTTTAGAAAAATCATAATAGTTAATTTGGAATTAAATAAAAAATATATATTAGATATATATATATATATATATATGATTTTCGAATTTGATTTTGAATAATTTCGAAAATTATAATTAAATATATATATTAGATATTATATTTAAATATACTAAATATAGAATATATATTAATTTAATTAATATTTAATTTGAATTTGAATTTTGAATTTGAATTTAAAAGAGAAAAACCAAGTAAGCAAGGGAGACTTGGTATGGAAAAGTTGGTGAGGATTTTTCTCCACCCAACTTACTATTTTCGGCCATATAAATAGGTTTTGATTTTTGAAATTAAAAACTAAGTCATTTTCGAAAAAGGCAAAAGAAGAACCCTAGCTTTTCCTCTCATCTCTCTCATCTTTCTCGCGCGTCTCTCTCTCTCTCACTCTCTCTCGGTGGCTGCGCCGTGTGTGAAAGGAGCGTGCCTTGCTGCCCGAGCTTGCTCTAGCCGCCTTAAGCAAGCCTCGGCCGTGACGTGTGTGTGGTGCCGGCGTGACGCTCTTGCCCCGTTCGTGCGCGTAAAGGTGCTAGAAGAGGGATACTACATCCCGGAGAATAGAAGTGTTCGTAGCTAGCCATCCCCTTTGGTTTTCGTCAAGGTATAATGGCTAAAATCCTTCTTTCGCGTTTTATACATTCTCGTGTTTTACCGAGCGGTCCAAGGGAAGGCGGAAATCCCAAAAGTTTTAAAATTCCGCCGTTCAAGGAACGAGGGCCTCGGGCCCGACCGGGGATTCCCAACATGATCTGCTGTCTGACCATATCTGCACAGGATACATATTGTCAATTTTAAGGTCTTTCAATAAGCCAAGTAGCCATATTGTTTCTGAAGCAGCTGTGGCCATTGATCTATATGCTGCTTCAGCAGAACTTCTTGCAACAATTGTTTGTTTCTTTGACAGCCATGGCAGAATGGAGTTTCCAAGTTTCACAAGATAACCTGTCAAAGATCTCCTGGTATTGGGACAAGCTGCCCAATCCGCATCACAAAAAACATTAAGATTAAGTTCACTGTTAGCAGACAGTAATAAACCAAGTCCTGGCTTTCCCTTTAAATATCTTAGTATCCTATAGGCTGCATCAAGATGAGTTTGTCTCGGTTTATGCATATATTGACTAAGGACCTGTACAACATAGGTAATATCAGGTCTCGTAATGCATAGATATAATAGTTTACCAATCAATCTTTGGAAACTTGAAATGTCATTAAGGATAGGATCATCTACTCTGATCTTCTCCCTAATGATCTTGCAGCTCTGTTCTATAGGAGTATTGGCAGGCTTGCAGCCTATCATACCAGTCTCACTCAGAAGCTCAATAACATATTTTCTTTGATTCAAATGAATTCCTTCCTTAGATCTTGCAACCTCAATTCCAAGGAAGTATTTCATTTCCCCTAGATCCTTCATAAGGAAGGTGTTGTTAAGGTAATCCTTACATTCATCAATCATAATCATATCATTCCCAGTAATCAAAATATCGTCAACATAAACTAGCAGGACCAAAAACTTATCTTTATTCTGCTTAGTAAATAAGGAATAATCATGCTTGGATTGAATAAAACCAAACTTACTGATGACTTGAATGAATTTATGATTCCATTGTTTTGAAGCTTGCTTTAAACCATATAATGCCTTCTCGAGCTTGCAGACCTGTTGCCTTTTATTTTCTGAAATATTGAAGCCTGGTGGAATCGCCATGTATACTTCCTCATTCAAATCTCCTTGAAGGAAAGCATTAGTAACATCCATTTGAACTAAAGGCCAATTAAAAATTGCAGCAAGAGAGAGGACTGTCCTTATGGTAATATGTTTAACTACGGGTGAGAAAGTCTCATTATAGTCTATGCCCTCCTTTTGTGTGTATCCTTTTGCAACTAGTCTAGCCTTGTATCTTTCTATATCTACATTTGACTTATACTTTATTGCATAAACCCATTTACAACCAATAACAGTTTTTCCTTGTGGGAGATTGACTAGCTTCCATTATTCAACTCTAAGGCTCTAATCTCAGAATCCATAGCATCTACCCATTTCCTATCTATCTTTGCTTCATCATATGATCTAGGAACATAGTCTTTTGAAATGGCAGCCAGATATACCCTATATTTAGGGCTAATTCTATCATATTGAATTACCTTTGATAAAGGATACCTCACAGAACTTGCCATTTTTGTATCTGAGATATATGGAGACACAAAATCCTTATGCCAATAAGGTGGTTTAGAGATTCTACCTGACCTTCTTACCTCCATTTCAGGATGTTGATATGGAGCCTCATCTGGACCATTCTGTTCAGCCCCTGTCACTTCTTGTGTGATCTCCTCAGATGCAATGGACTGGGATTGATCTATCTGCCACTTTGTTGCTGATATGGATTGACAAGGTCATTATAATAATCCTGCTTATCATGTATAGGAAAGCTTTCCTTTTCAAGGTTAGTAGCATTCATAGTAAATGGAAATAGATTCTCAAAAAATTGCACATCTCTAGAGACAATAAAGTTTTCAGAATCTAAGTCCAATAGCCTATATCCTTTCTGTGTGATAGAGTATCCCATAAAAACACACGGTCTAGATTTATGTTGAAACTTATCCTTTTGTGTAAGTATCTTAGCAAAACAGAGACAACCAAATACTTCGAAATGCGAGTATGAAGGTTTCTTACCAAAAAGTACCTCAAATGGTGTTTTTCCACCTAGGATTGGAGTAGGAGTCCTATTTATGATGTATACTGCAGTCTTTACACATTCACCCCAGAATTTAATAGGAATATTTGAATGAAACTTCAAAGCTCTTGCCACATCAAGTATATGCCTATGTTTTCTCTCCACAATACCATTTTGTTGTGGTATATAGACACATGAACTTTGATGAATAATGCCTTTTAAGGCTAGAAGAGCATTGCATTCATGTGAGAAAAATTCAGAAGCAATATCACTTCTAATGATTTTTATCCTAGTGCCAAACTGGTTTCCAACATATTCAAGAGAAGATCTCAAAATCTCAACAACATATGCCTTAGTTTTCATCAAAAAAATCCAGACAGCCCTAGAACAATCATCAACTATAGTTAGAAAGTATCTTTCATTGTTATAAGTCATTTTTCTATAAGGACCCCAAACATCAATATGAACGAGATGAAATACAGAATTAACAACAACTTCTCTCACAAGAAACTTAGTTCTTGTATGTTTTACCAATGGACATAAAGTGCAGTATTTAACAGAATCACTTATGTTTAAATGCAAGTCATTCATATATTTAAATTTTCCAAAAGACATATGCCCAAGTCTATAGTGCCATATTGATACATCATCGTTCTTATTTATTCTAAAAGCAGACTCGTTATTGGCATGATTACAAGAACTGGTAATATTCAAGCTGTTCTTTACTGGCAGAATATCAGGGGTTTGTTTGAATATGTATAGATCATTCTCTTGCCTACCAATCCCCTTTATCTTGTCAGTCAAAATTTCCTGTATAACACAATGATCATGAAAAAAGTTTAAATTTATATTTTCATCTCTTGCTAGCTTAGAGACAGGCAACAAGTTATGCTTAAAATCTGGTACACAAAGAACATTTTTAAGTTTAAGATTCCTATTTATAATAATTGTACCAGATGAAGATACTTTACTGCATGATCCATTAGGTAACTTAACAGTACTGATGTTGCTAAAATCTTTATCAAGAGAATCAAATAGTTCACTATTGCAAGTGATATGATGATTTGCACATGTATCTATTATCCAAATGCAACCAAGATCACATTGCATAGTACTGTTAGTAAAATATATACCTGAAGTGTTTGCAGTGGCTGAGGTCCCAGCAGCTTTTGCATCATCATAAGTGGCATTCTTCTCAAGCAGTTTAAGTATCTGAGTATATTGATCTTGCGTGAAACCTTGCTGGATACTTGAGCTCTCCCCCTTCATCCTATCATTACTCATTTCAGAAGCTATAATATTATTGGCTCTGCCTCTTCCTCCTCCAGTTCTGCCTTGTCCTCTTCTGCCTCCGAAACCTCTTCTACCTCCTCGTGCAATATTAGAAGGATATCCATGTATCTTGAAGCAAGTTTCTCTAGAGTGTCCACTGATATTGCAGTTATCACAGAACAAGGCAGCTTTTCCAGATTGACTATTATTATTACTATAGTTGTTGGAGGGGAAACTTGACATTAGAGCAATAGATGAGTCATTGTTTGTAGCCTGCAAATTAATTTCACGCTGAGCTTCCTCATTGATCACCATTGAATACACTTGATTATGTGATGGAAGGGGTGACATTAGAAGAATATGATATCTGATATTGTGATAGCAATCATTCAACCCAATAAGAAATTGCATCATCTTCTGCCAACTACAGAAATCCTTATACTCATTCGAAACTTCTGCTGCAGGGGATGGGATCATCGAATCATATTCATCCCAAAGAGGTTTACGCTTATTGTAATATTCAGAAACAGTAGAAGCACCCTGCGTACTAGAATAAATCTCACGGAATAATCCATACATCCTTGCACCATTAATCTTATCAAATCTTTGCCTCAAATCATTCCAAATTTCATACGCACTTTGATGATACACAATACCTTAGATTAACTCGTCTGATATAGACCGATGAATCCAAGTCTTGACAAGTGCATCACATCGCTTCCATTGAGATAGCATCTTTTGTCTGGACACTTGCAAGATCCATCGATAAATCCAATCTTGTTCTTCGCTTCGAGCGCGATTGTCATTCTCATACTCCATATCTTGTAGTTGTCGGATCCTTTGAGAATTTTCGTCGTTAAATCAAGGTTTGGTGTATCCGATGGGTGAATATACATCGGATTGTTGAAATCCAATAGCGTTGCACTTGTCTCTGCCACCGAGCCTGATGCATTAGTTTCTCCTTCCGCCATAGCTGCGTCTCAAGGGGTTCGATTGTAGCAGCTCTGATACCATGAAGAATTATAGAAATCGAAAGGAAGAAAAACTCTGCTCTTTACTTCTTGCTGTTATCGTATTTGTTTACATGATGTTCATCAATCAATCTAATTACAAAGATGAGCCCTATTTATATTTTCACGTTGGGCCTCTATTAATACATAAAATAGGCCCAATAACTAATATACCAAGACTTGAATATAACTAACTTAACGACTATCATATCAAAGTTGATGTTGATATTCTTTGGTCGTTAGAGTACCACTTTTGCTACTTGGGGTAAGTGGCTCTGGTCAATGCTAGTGCCAGCTCCAGCCTTGCATTTAATGCCTAATTTCCTAGCCGTCCTTCCGGTCTTTCGCTTTTTAGTACTCGTCTTCAATCTTTTGAGTGCTTGGCACGTCAGCTACGGTCATCACCATGCTCCGGTCTTTTGCACAATCATCAAAATTTCTGATATTCAAATATTTCTTTTTTAAGTTTAAAAATAGTTTTACATTCCAACCCATCACAGCCTGCTTGCTTGCTTTCCGGGGCGGGGTTTATACATGGCGCAGTTAAAATGTTAAAATCGAAAAAAATTTCTTTTATTACAATTTTCAAAACAAAAACACTTTTTTTACATTAATTTTATTTTTCCATTATTTTTTACTCAAGTTCTTTTAATCAGTTTTTTCAGTCTATTCATATTTATTAATAAAATAACCAATACATTTAACATGTCATGCGATTAGTGGATCTTATGTAGCTTTTTGAAATTATTATTAATTTGAAAATTTTTATGTGGAAGCATGATCATACATGCAAATACATATTTAGAAAAGAATGGATAATATTAAGGTAATTTAGTATAGGGGTGAAAACGAATCGAACCGAGCCCAAACATGGCCTAGCTTGAGCTCGGATCGATTAAGTACAACGTGAGCTCGAGCTCGGCTCGAGCTTGATCAAACACTAAAAATCGAGGCTCGAGCTGCTCGAGCTCGGCTCGACAAGCTCGAATTCATTTAAACCTTATACTCGAAATGCTTAAGCTCGGCCAAGAAGCTCGAATCAATATTATAATAATTTTTATCCGAAATAAAAAAATTAAAAATATATATATTTGGGGTCTCGACGAGCAATCGAACCTATATAAATTCAGCTCGAGCTCTCGATTACTCATCAAGCCTGCTCGAGCTCGGTCAAAACCGAACTCAAACCGAGTTTATCGGTTCGTTTCACCCCTAATTTATTTAGTATTTCAATTGGAGCCATAACTTTTGAAAGTACCACATTCTTTAGTTTTGGTTAAATAAATCCTGCCCATTAATAAACAAATCTTAAGTTTTAAACCCCACCTTTATTCTATATTTTATCATCCATTGATTTTAATATTTCCATACTAAATAGAAAGGAAAAAATATTTTCAATATATTGAATATTCAAATCTCATTAAATGTGATACAATTGTTTGATCTAATATAGATATAAAAAAAAAAAAATAGCTTTAAAAGACTCCTCCAATGGATCAAATATTGCAGTATCTCACTGGAAATTAAACCGTTCCAATAGTTTTGAGAAGGAAAGATTCGATCCAATTAAATCTTTTATCAATCAATGGTGGCCTCCCTTCACGTGCAACAAGATAATTCATTCGTTCGTTTTCATCGAGAATGCTAGAAAACACGGGTGGGTGTAGGGTTTTCATCATCTATTTTAATGAAAACCCTACACCCACCTTTTCAGTATTAGTTTGATCGCTCCTTTCCACGGTTATCTCTTTGCCGTTGCATTATATTTGTTGAATTCTTCGCCTCTTTTAACATTTATTATAATCGGAGATGGCGGCGGAGACACAGAAGCCAGATAATGCACAAGCTGTAAGTGCTTTACGTTTCTTTGTTGGCTCTATCTGTAATGTAATGATGAGATTAGCCTGTTTTTATGGTCGATTTTCTTTATAAAATAGGTCGGGAATATATGCATTTGCACAGCAGTACTATCATATTCTCTTCCATTCACCGGAGCATGCGCATCGCTTTTATCAGGACATTAGTAAACTTGGTCGCCAAGAAAATGATAGTTCCATGAGCATCACAACCACGGTTAATGTAATCCCATTTCTCCTTCCTTTTCTTGTTTGTTTGTTCCGGCTAGATATGATGAGGCACTTCTGGTTTTGATTTTGTGATCCGTTGTTTCTGATCTTTTTGCGGAGTGAAAAATGTGGAAGCTCTTCAGTGTGATCGTCATATGAAGCAATTACCCACGGGGTTGATCGGCAAAAAGTGTCTAAATTTTTGTCTGATTATTCGGGCCATTGGGGAGAAGATTCTCTCTCTTGATAATGGGCAGTGCAGTTCTTCTGTTATAAAGACAGTCGATGCGCAAGAGTCCTACAACGGTGGCGTTCACGTGCTGGTTACTGGTTATGCAACGGGGAAGGAGAAGGACACCACGGTTCGCAATTTCACTCAGAGCTTTTTCCTCGCGCCTCATAAAGGGGGTTACTTTGTTTTGAATGACATGCTCCGTTACGTGGATAATGCAGCCACTGTCGACGCAGCAGCCTTGGTTGTTGATGATGGTAGTAAAGACCATATTTTTTTAAATTTGATCTTTATTTTGTTTTGTTTAGTGTTACTGAGCCATTATTATTATATGGGTTTCATTTTTTCTTTTCTTCTCGCAGTTCCCGTCTCTGCGCAAAAAGCTCTAGAGGTACGTACGTATGTGACACTTTTGAGTATGTTGTCACCGTTGGGCATTCAACCATGGATAGGGCATTCGTATGAGGAATATTAAAGCACATAATTTATTTTAAAAAAAAAAAAAGGAAAGAAACACGGTAGAAAAGTGCCATTTTTGGTTCCACGATGATATGAGCTCTCGATTCTCACCTCTATATTTTGAACTTTCAAGTATTTTGGTGTTTCAGGCTTCCCCAGAGACCATTAGTGGTGGTCAATCTGTTGTTGAAGAGAAGAAATCAACTGATTCTCGTGGCAAGTAGATTTATAACTGTACCGCATGTAAATCAAGTAAATGGATATGCCAATTCTCTGCAAATGGTCACATTTGTAAACTTTTTCCGGCCTATCTTTTGTGTCGGTCTCTCACGCGCGCAGAAACAGGTAATAACGAGGCAATACAAGGTGGTACTGGGGACTTTCGAGGAAATGTTAGGAGTGACATAATAACGGAAGAGGAAAACGGATCGGTACACAATAACGAGGAAGATGTTGTTACGTCAGAAGAGTAAAACCGGTTCTTGTGCAAGCTGAAACGCGCGCCGATCTCTCATTATTCGTTCTGGGGAATTCAGCTGAACATTTTTCGAGGTCGAAGGTTTTCTGATGTCGAATTGTGCGATAAGGCCGAGTTAGTCTCTATCCCATCTCAGTATGTTGTAAAAATAAATAATAGGGGGATATGAATGTGCTGAACATTTTGCATCTTGTACTCTTATCGTTTCCTATAATATCTTCTAACTTTATTGTTGGTATTATTATTTGCAGTCCAGTGATGCAAGGGATGGATCTCCTCGGTGGCGTTAAGCACCACAGCTACTCCGATCTAAAGCAGATTACGAATTCATTGAACGAAGAAACCAACTTAATATGCAAGACAGACTAGTTTTGGCCGCCTCTTTCACGGTAAGATCGGCGAAACGGACGTGCTTGTGAAGACTTGGGATCCCAAACCGGAGAGGGGCTTCCTCAACACCTTCCATACAGAGAGAATCGCCGTGCGTGTCACACCTTATCACCACCGTATTTTGGCATTAATTCGTTCGCCTCTGTTTTTTTTTTTTTTTGTTCTTTTGATCTCTTTCATTTGTTTATGTTTCAACATGATGAATTAAGCCTCTTGCGGCACCCTGCTATAAAGCGGCACCCGAATGTGGTGGAACTTGTTGGGTACTGTTGTGAGAAGAAATTGGCTCTCATGTACAAGGTGGGAAGCAGGCCAAACTGTCTCCTCGCGGACATCATCGAATCGGACGAGTTTGTGTGGGAAGATCGGCTTAGAGTGGCACGTCAAATCGCGGGCGTGGTGAAGGCGTTCCACGAGCACGGGCACGTGCATAGGGGTCTTTTCTTGAATTGCTTCATGATTTATGAGGGGTATTTTGTTGCTAGTTATGATTTTACCCATGATTACGTCAACGGACGGTGGCGAAATTATTATCGGAAAAGAGGGTACGTTACTGCGTCAGAATACTACGAAGAAGAACCTGCAGGTACGCACTGTTCGGTATTAAACACAAGTCCCTCATCGGTTAGGCAATAAATTAGAGAGCCTTTTTTATAAGCTTGTGGGCTACTTTCTTTACTACCAGCATAATGACCTTATGGGTTTGGGCTATTGGAAAATTATATTCCCAACAGGCAACATGTACGTATCTATGTACTTCGCCAAGCTCGCTGGTAGCAGTTATATGTTTATATAACTATTTATTATATTAGCATCTTTCTTTTTTTTGTTGGTTAACTATATAGGGCTAGAGATGCTTAAGAAGGAAGATGCTTTTGGGTATGGGTTTTTGCTTATGATGCTTGTCTCAAAGAGCTGCGACGCCGACGGTGTTTATCGACGTTGGGAGGAGTTGTTCTTTGATTCTCATGCCAAGCCACCGCGGCCGCCTATTCATGAGTCGTTCCAATTGGAGGAGGAAATAGCGTGTAAAATGGGGAAACTTGTGCTCGTTTGTCTTAAAATATTGGAGCCCGATGATGATGCACAGCCATCTATGGACGAGGTTGTTGAGATGTTGGAGGAGATCGACCATGTCTCTAGGAAAAAAACGACCTAGTAAAGCATCGTATGTAATACTTTCTACAGGGTATAAGCCGATTTTATATTTTATATTATAGTGGGTGGGACAGTAATAAGTGAGTAATGTTTTCTTCCGGGTATATGTGCCGATTTTATGTTAAATCTATACTATTATAAACGAGACGAAGGTTTCATAATAACTGCCTTAAATTTATTTTGCATGCTCTAATTACTGTTTTATCCTTAGTTATTAGTTATTTCAATTCAATCTGCACAAGGTAATTATTTCTTTTTTAAATTACTTAAATAATATACAATAAAAATTATAATTTAAGTCATTCATTTTGATGTTTAAAATTATAGAGCAAAACTACTCATAAACTAATATTATGAATTAATTAATCCTTTGTAATACAAGATATTTGATCATTCTGTCTCTATTGGTCCATCTCAATTGGTATTCAGAGGTATTCAAATGTTCGGTAAGCTCCTAGCCAATTTTGCGGTGCGGAATCGATCCTGAGTTGATTACGACTTTAATCTAGTCTTTAAATTCACGAATCGACGATAATTATCGCATCTACGTATAAATCAGACACTAAATGTCTCTGTCGGAGAGAGTAATACCTTGTCAAACTCATTGAACACGACGTTATGTTAATTCGTCAATGTGAAATTCCCAAAATACCATCCACCTCTAACGTGAATAATTTTAATGCTTTTGTCAAAGACCTTTTAATTTCCCGTCCTCGAAATTCCCATAGGACATATACATCAATTTACTCAAGGTCGTGAATTCTGCTATGCGGTTCAAGCCTGGAATCACACTTCGTTGTCAAGACAACATTTTTTCCCCGACCCATGCACTTGGTAAATCAGGCCTAGCAAACTAATGACAAGTCAAGACCCCGAAGCCAACTCCGTGTTAAAGCCAACCCGAAGCCAACCCCTAACCCTTCGATTTCAGGTTCACACTATCTACTATAGTAAGTCAATTAACCAATTGACTTTCCAAGCATACGATCGCTCTAAACTACGAGTAAAACTACAATCAATCTGCTGATTGTGGTTGTCGGAATATGGTTGGCGACAGCAAGGACGTCGAAAAGGCGTCGGATGGTAAGTCGAGGCGTGCATTGAATATACTCTCCGTACGACAAAATCGCCCAGATATTCTCGTGCTCTCGGTTATCGGCGATCGTGCCCAAGATATAACGACTTCGCAAATCTTTATCGCAACACAACGACTCGAGTTTTCAGGCGAATCGTACTCGAAACTCATGCTTTTTTGCCTCGGGAACTAGGGGAGTAAGGAGTGTATTATGCAGAATGCTCGGGTTTGAATGAATGAATTTTTCCACTCGTAGGGGATCTTTTTATATGCATTCGAAAGTTCACGGAAGTGAACCAGAATTTATTGCAACTTTTGGGCTTCTTGACCAAGGGAGTGAACCAGAATTTATTTGCAACTTTTGGGCTTCTTGACCTTTTGACTTACGGGGCCAGAATGCGAAAGGTCGCAACTTTTGGACTGCCACGTCATTTGGAAGCTTCTCGAGCCGCCCCCTCGTATTCTCGGGTTGGGTCGGTCCATCCAACGATTAGGATCTGGTTTGCCCAATGACCCAACAGGTCATTCCACCTCAGCTAGCCTAGTCAGCGCTTACGCAGCGCCACCTCATCATCACTTGTACGCGTGTCATGCTTGGCACATTAACCGAGCTTCCATGTCATCGTCTCGCCGCCACGTCATCGTCGGGAATAAATTTTGGCTCCAATAGCTCCTAGCGACGATGTGGTGTGCGAAGTGCGCCTCAAAGCGCCAGTTGCGCACTCGGCACGGCTCGGGTCGGTGTCGGGCGCGGCCGCGCCGGTGCGAGGCACTGCCGAGCACCCGGGCTATCAGTTAGGCCAAAACCCCACTAGCCCATTAAGCTCACTTGAGTCCACCCTTTAAGCAAGCCCATTTGAATTACCTACACAAGGTAATTCTTTATGTTTTTTTTTTCTAACCAACGTGGGACAAAGTTCCCTACATTTATTTATTAAACACTTTAATACATTTATTGGGCTAACTTTGGAAAATTAATTTCTCATTCACCCGACATCGCTTTTGAGCATATCAATATTCGCTAAATTCCCTCGAAACGTAATTTGTGAATCTTTCATCAATTTCAAGTTCGATGGACAATGGCATCTCGTTTAATTAAAAACCGATCGGGATTTGGCCCTTGGGTTAAATAGCCACATTTTGGGCCCATTACCCCCAAATATCCCTGTCTTGTATCCATGGCACGAGCTCTCACTTTCCAAGTGAATGACTAATCAGTCACATAAGACACGTCGACAAACAAGTCGTACTCATTGATCTGGTCACCCTATCAGATATTTAGACTTGTGGACTATTTCAATACTAGAGGCTAATAGTACATCGGTGTCGCTCTCAGCTCAGCAGAATCGATGACTAAACTTCCACGCCGTTGAGTTTTATTTATTTATCTTCTTAAAGAAAACCCATATAAGAACTTTTACGATAAACAATTAATATGCATCAGTATCAAGGAAAAAACAAAACTCGATAATAATATTTAGAATATATTATCTGAATATTATATGGGTCGTTCGTAATACTAATTCGTCCAATCCTCGACATGACATTTCGAGAGCATATTCCCAACACCAACTAGAGCCCAAGACTTACACATAGTTCTATAGTCAATTGTGATGATACAGCTTGGACAAACAAGATCCAACCACCTCATTTAATATACTATAATATTATAATGTTATCTAATATACATATAATAAAATAATGAAAGGTTCGTGTTGATCGACGGCGCGTCGGATTCCTGACCGTTTGTTTTGAAGGATCCAGATGAGTTGAAGACATCTATAAATAAGGCGAAGAGCTTCAGTATTTATATCATCAATTCATTCGAGAATTATGTTTGAGAGTGAAGTGGTCTGAGTAAATAGTGAGGTTATCAGTTCAGGTAAAACTGATAGGTTCCACATCCACAGAAAAGTGTGAGGTAAAATTCGGGTGCTAAAATTGTGAGGTAGTAAGAAATTGATAGTTGTAATATCTTATTAATATCAAAAGTTTTGCCGACTCGGCCGTAGTCTCTTCGTTAACAGAAGGTTTTACACGTAAAAATTATGGTGTTATTTATTCTAATTTTATTTTACTAGTACTGTGTGGGTCCCACCAAAGTCACCCCGTGGGTGCACTTGTCTCGATCGTTGTCTCGAGCGAATCCGAAACCGTTTCCGCAGCGGGGTCCACTGGTCACCGAGGGGCCGTCACCCTTCCAACAAATTGGTATCTCTTGTAACTCATCCAACGAGATCAATGATTTAGCTCGACACATATGAGTTACATTTATTTGTTGTGTTATCGAATATCAAGTAAAAAGTCTTTCATTAAAAAACTAGCAATGCCTTTATATCACTCTATCACAATTTAATGTCAATTGATACGTAAAATATTATGTTCCCCATAACGTCTCGCCGTATGCCATTCTGATGGAATATTCTTGACAGTATTCCGATGACAGGAGATATTTATATTTTTTTGTCCCCAATGTTTGGCCTATGGGCATTTCTGGTCCTTCATTTTCCCGAGTTACAGTATCCCAATGTTGTCATTTTTTATCTTTTTTGGTCCCCCTGTTAACTTAACCGTTAAGTTGGACGGAAAGGGGGGCCGGGCCAGCCGATATTACAGCACGGGCCATGTCTCCCTTTCCTTGGCTCTCAAAATTTGAGTTGGCCCCGCCCAGCCCATAAATTCGACCTGGCCTGGTCTGGCCTGAATTCCTTCCAACTTAATGGTTACGTTAACCGGGACCAAAAACGCCCAAAATCGACAAAATTGGGGACTGAAACTATAACTCGAAAAAATGGGAGACCAGAAACGTCCATAGGCCAAATATTGAAGACTAAAAATGTAAAAAATCCCCTCTGATGGCATATTCTTGACAATTAACCCACCATTAGTTTGTTTTGCTTGGATTGCAGGGTGTGTATCAAACATTGGTTTGGAGTACAAAGCAGTTTATCAACTACTATTTCAATACTAAGGTACCACAATCAACACATCCATATATATATATAGATAGATGACAATGAGGCCTTGGTCTTGTGGTCAAGGAGGAGGCCTTAAGGATTTTGTGGGTTAGGTCGTGGGATCAAATTCCCTCTCCCACTTAAGTAGTCTCCATGGGATTTATGGCCCATGACTATTATTATCAAGTGAGTTTGAGACGTATTCATCTGACCCTGGAAATTTAGTCCCACCTCTAGAATGGGTGGCGCAATTAAGCCTCTGTCAGGTCTGTGTGGCGCAAGTCCATGCCGATATTTAGGTTATTCCATAGCCATGTCCAGTTGGGATACTAGTAAAATGTACAGTATTATATATATATATATATATATATATATTTATATGAATTTGTATTAGTATTAAGGTCCTCTCAGCCACAATGTTAGAATCGAAGCCGAAAGAGAATTTCAAGTCACGCGAAAGTCCCCATCAACTGCAAAACTGAGAATATAACATGGAAGCCGTCCGCATCAAATGACATTAAATCAAATGAAATCTAGTAAAGCAAAGACGCCCACATTTCCTTTTTCAAGTCTAATTTTCCACGTCCAAAGGTATGATATGATTTTCCTTTTAAGCCTTTTACTTGAGGAGAAAAAAAGAAGAAAAGAAAAAGGGTTTTAAATTTGTATGACTATTCGATCGTCCCATGTTCTTTATTAAATTTTGTTTGCCTGTTTTATATTTTAGCATGTCCACGAGCACATCTCTCAGACGGTTCCGTGCAGCTATCGTGGCCGGGCCATCGCATGGTTCCAGCTAGGGATTAGTGTCGGAATTCTTACACCCTATTTGCTATACTTTGTAATGTCGCTCGATATCGAAGGTGTAATGTCTTTCTTTGCCCGTATGATTTCGTTGTTGACTCTTTTGGCGAGCTTCGCGTGCGGACACGATGCTGACGAAGCTACCGCCGCCAAGTATTCGAGGTCTGCGGCCGAGAAAGTTGGAATTCCATGGACAAGTATTATATTAAAAAGAAAATATTGGCCGCCCTTAGCCGTGGCTATATGCATATCTGTCTTCCAACAACTAACCGGTGTATATGCGTTCTTGATCTGCGGCCCTACCGCTTGGTTTAAAACCATCGGCTTGAGCTGGCATAAATCCGTGTTGGCCTCTACTGTTGTGTGTGGCCTCAACTGTTTGGTCGGTTCCGTCTCGTTTGCATACGTCGGCAAGTTCGAGCGAAGAACTTCACTCGCCCTCGGTGGCTTTCTAATGCTGGCCAGCCAGGTAAAAATCAATGATGGATTATGGTTAAATTCTTCTTGGACCTAAAATGATCCAGCCCGATGTCTACCATATGGACCAATTTAGCCCCCGATGTTTTGCGTGGACCAATTTAGTCCCCCAATGTTTTGAAAATGAGTCAAATTGGTCCCTCCGTCAATTTAGACGGAAAATGACACGTCTCATTTAGGGAGAAACATCACGGGATCATCGCGTGCTGACACGTGTCCTTTTCCGTCATAATTCACGGAATGACCAATTTGGTTCATTTTCAATAACATTGGGGACTAAATTGGTCCACGCGAAACATCAGGGGCTAAATTGGTTCATAGAGTAAACATCGATGACCAATTTAGGTATTCTCCCAATTCTATTCTCCCAATTCTTATTAGTAGCTATGTTTTCTAAAGATGGGAGTTTTTGTATGATTGTTTTCCACCAGATAGCTATTACGTATATTGTTGGTGTGACGCGCGAGTGGAACGCCACGATGTTGGTTGTAGCGATTTGTGGCTATACATGCGGGTTCGCGTGGTCGTGGGGCCCGCTGGGGTGGTTGTTGCCGACCGAAGTTCTACCGTTGGAAATTCAATCAGTCGGACATAGAACTTGCGTCGGCGTGAAGATGTTATCGATGTTTTCATGGCCCGAATTGGATTTTGCAAGATGATGCTGGTGTTTCATATGTGTCCGCTTGTTTCGAGCTTGGTGCTTGTGATGACCGTCTTCGTCTATGTATTCTTGCCCGAGACCAAAGGCGTAGATGTAGAGAATGTTTCTGAAGTTTGGAAGGCACATTGGAGGAGATACATCGAAGAAGAATCGTGATTGAAGGCATCAAGGATTGTGTTAATTAATTACAGCGTGCCTTAGAATGATCTACTCCCATCGAATACTATCGTAAATTGTTTCTGTCGAACTTAAATATTTTTCATATAGAACGAGGTTAAAGATCATACTATTTTTGCAGGAATTTGGGCTTATTATTGAAAATTAAATTTTTAGATGTTTAAGAGGGGAATGATTCACACCTTCTACCGGGTAAATCAGCCCGAGATTCCTAAATTGAACGCTAATTTATTATTTTTTATCTGTTTCAAACCAAATCCAAAACTCAGATGCCAAACTTATCGAATTTAGTCTTTAATGACATTGTGTGTTTGGCTATGATTGTCCTGTTTATTACTTATTATTTAATTTTTAAATTCATGTTTTAGTTGTACACACGTCAGGTGTGCGCTAATACTAGTTTTAATTTAATCGTGATGGGATCCCATCCAATTAGAAGGGCCCAGACTGCAATTTTTTCCTAAATTCTCATGTTATTGTCGTCCATACGTTTTTGTTTCGGCTTTCTTCATCTCATCTTTTTACTATTCTTCGTGTCAAGCAAACTTCGATGCTTCTTTTTTTTTTTTTTCGTCCACAAACTTAAATTTACACACTCCGATACTTGTTGGTTACCTGTGGAATACATACTAACAAAACTAACAAATTAGGATTTTCTTTTCTTCTTGTACCGGTATTGACCTATTACTTTTTACGATCCAACTGTTTTTAAAAAAACACAACTTTTTTTCCCGCTCCATCCAAATTCCCTCAATTTCCATTTTTCCTGTTTTTTTTCCCTTTTTCCCTCATCTAATTTTATTTGTGAACCGGTTAAGTTCGAGAGTAATACTCAGCGACAGAAAAGGCTGCGTCAAAATATTGAGACTAAAATGTCGCTGGAAACACGAAGTTATCTTTCTCTTGTTCGACCAAGTGTGAAATTTGTGACCCTAACTCAGATATTAAAGAATTAAAAAACATAACTGAAAAGAAAATTAAACAATCTGACTTAAGAATGTAAAGTTAAATTTAATTTAAATGGATCATGAAAGGAATTATAATAATATGAAAAAAATTTAGATTAAGACTTAATTAACTAATATAAAAAGCATTATAATCATTAGATATTAATAGACTTGAAGAAATAACCAGCACAAATAAACTACAGAAGAGTAAAATTATATTTCAAATGGATTTATTATAGACTTAAAAGAGAATTAATAAAAAGTATAGATTTTTTTGGGCAGAAAAGATATAGACTTAAAAATAAAAAATATAGATTCCAACAGTAATAAAAGAAAGGAAAAATAGCACTTCACGTGTAATACGAATCTACACAAATTATGTAAATTACTGCACCACTAAACTAAATATAACCAACATATTTGATATAATATTATTTATATTATAAAATTACACAATATATACATAGTAAAAACAACTACGAAAATTATTGGTGACCCGATTGCGATTAGAACCCACCTGTACCGGCTTGTACTGGTTGTATTTAAATTATTTTGAATAGAGAATTAGTCCTAACTAACTTGCCCTTAATAATAGGCAGAAAATTCTGTGGTAATCGTATCTCTCATATTTGAGCTTAATGGACCAAGTAAAGGAGAGCATTTATTGATTTTCGTATTCGCTACTCACACTGCTGGTGAAGACGATAACAAAAATGAAGAAGATAACAAAAACTGCGGCCGATCGCAGAGGAGTGAAAATAGCCGGTGAAAAAGATGAAGTTGGGTATTCTGAATACTGTAAGAAATACATTCCCGGATCCTTCTTCTTCGTGGCTATGATTGGTTTTACGTTTGGATGTGACATTGGACTAACAGGTAAATGATATAGATTCATGATTTTTCTACACAAAATATTATGCGGGTAATGAAAGCTATTTCTTCAAGATTATTATTATGTATGTCTCCTCATACTGATTTTATTGCAGGTTTCCTGACATCAACCCCCAACTTCCTGAAAGAGTTCTTTCCCGATGCGTACGACAAGTTAAAGACGAAAGATCATCATCACGATGACTATTCGTTCTTCAACGATGACGCTTTAAATCTCTACCGGTCGTCCTCGTATCTCGCTGCCTTTGTATCGTCCTCCATAGCTGCTGTCCTCCCTTATGAATGGAAATTTGTTGTTGGTGGTCTGTTCTTTAGTTGGGATGTAGTGATGGGTCAACCTCAGTACCAAGGTGTCCGTTATGATATCTGTCGCAATCTCCTTACATACAGAATCTTGTTCGGTCTGGGCCTCGGCGTCATGATGTCGGTAAATGAAACTTACGATAAATTTGTATGACTATTCGATCGTCCCATGTTCTTTATTAAATTTTGTTTGCCTGTTTTATATTTTAGCATGTCCACGAGCACATCTCTCAGACGATTCCGTGCAGCTATCGTGGCCGGGCCATCGCATGGTTCCAGCTAGGGATTAGTGTCGGAATTCTTACACCCTATTTGCTATACTTTGTAATGTCGCTCGATATCGAAGGTGTAATGTCTTTCTTTGCCCGTATGATTTCGTTGTTGACTCTTTTGGCGAGCTTCGCGTGCGGACACGATGCTGACGAAGCTACCGCCGCCAAGTATTCGAGGTCTGCGGCCGAGAAAGTTGGAATTCCATGGACAAGTATTATATTAAAAAGAAAATATTGGCCGCCCTTAGCCGCGGCTATATGCATATCTGTCTTCCAACAACTAACCGGTGTATATGCGTTCTTGATCTGCGGCCCTACCGCTTGGTTTAAAACCATCGGCTTGAGCTGGCACAAATCCTTGTTGGCCTCTACTGTTGTGTGTGGCCTCAACTGTTTGGTCGGTTCCGTCTCGTTTGCATACGTCGGCAAGTTCGAGCGAAGAACTTCACTCGCCCTCGGTGGCTTTCTAATGCTGGCCAGCCAGGTAAAAATCAATGATGGATTATGGTTAAATTCTTCTTGGACCTAAAATGATCCAGCCCGATGTCTACCATATGGACCAACTTAGCCCCCGATGTTTTGCGTGGACCAATTTAGTCCCCCAATGTTTCTGAAAATGAATCAAATTGGTCCATCCGTCAATTTAGACGGAAAATGACACGTCTCATTTAGGGGGAAACATCACGGGATCATCGCGTGCTGACACGTGTCTTTTTCCGTCATAATTCACGGAATGACCAATTTGGTTCATTTTCAATAACATTGGGGACTAAATTGGTCTACGCGAAACATCAGGGGCTAAATTGGTTCATAGAGTAAACATCGAGGACCAATTTAGGTATTCTCCCAATTCTTATTAGTAGCTATGTTTTCTAAAGATGGGAGTTTTTGTATGATTGTTTTCCACCAGATAGCTATTACGTATATTGTTGGTGTGACGCGCGAGTGGAACGCCACGATGTTGGTTGTAGCGATTTGTGGCTATACATGCGGGTTTGCGTGGTCGTGGGGCCCGCTGGGGTGGTTGTTGCCGACCGAAGTTCTACCGTTGGAAATTCAATCAGTCGGACATAGAACTTGCGTCGGCGTGAAGATGTTATCGATGTTTTTCATGGCCCGAATTGGATTTTGCAAGATGATGCTGGTGTTTCATATGTGTCTGCTTGTTTCGAGCTTGGTGCTTGTGATGACCGTCTTCGTCTATGTATTCTTGCCCGAGACCAAAGGCGTAGATGTAGAGAATGTTTTTGAAGTTTGGAAGGCACATTGGAGGAGATACATCGAAGAAGAATCGTGATTGAAGGCATCAAGGATTGTGTTAATTAATTACAGCGTGCCTTAGAATGATCTACTCCCATCGAATACTATCGTAAATTGTTTCTGTCGAACTTAAATACTTTTCATATAGAACGAGGTTAAAGATCATACTATTTTTGCAGGAATTTGGGCTTATTATTGAAAGTTATATTTTTAGATGTTTAAGAGGGGAATGATTCACACCTTCTACCGGGTAAATCAGCCCGAGATTCCTAAATTGAACGCTAATTTATTATTTTTTATCTGTTTCAAACCAAATCCAAAACTCAGATGCCAAACTTATCGAATTTAGTCTTTAATGACATTGTGTGTTTGGCTATGATTGTCCTGTTTATTACTTATTATTTAATTTTTAAATTCATGTTTTAGTTGTACACACGTCAGGTGTGCGCTAATACTAGTTTTAATTTAATCGTGATGGGATCCCATCCAATTAGAAGGGCCCAAACTGCAATTTTTTCCTAAATTCTCATGTTATTGTCGTCCGTACGTTTTTGTTTCGGCTTTCTTCATCTCATCTTTTTACTATTCTTCGTGTCAAGCAAACTTCGATGCTTCTTTTTTTTTTTTCGTCCACAAACTTAAATTTACACACTCCGATACTTGTTGGTTACGTGTGGAATACATACTAACAAAACTAACAAATTAGGATTTTCTTTTCTTCTTGTACCGGTATTGACCTATTACTTGTTACGATCCAACTGTTTTTAAAAAAACACAACTTTTTTTCCCGCTCCATCCAAATTCCCTGAATTTCCATTTTTCCTGTTTTTTTTGCCCTTTTTCCCTCATCTAATTTTATCTGTGAACCGGTTAAGTTCGAGAGTAATACTCAGCGACAGAAAAGGCTGCGTCAAAATATTGAGACTAAAATGTCGCTGGAAACACGAAGTTATCTTTCTCTTGTTCGACAAAGTGTGAAATTTGTGACCCTAACTCAGATATTAAAGAATTAAAAAACATAACTGAAAAGAAAATTAAACAATCTGACTTAAGAATGTAAAGTTAAATTTAATTTAAATGGATCATGAAAGGAATTATAATAATATGAAAAAAATTTAGATTAAGACTTAATTAACTAATATAAAAAGCATTATAATCATTAGATATTAATAGACTTGAAGAAATAACCAGCACAAATAAACTACAGAAGAGTAAAATTATATTTCAAATGGATTTATTATAGACTTAAAAGAGAATTAATAAAAAGTATAGATTTTTTTGGGCAGAAAAGATATAGACTTAAAATAAAAAATAGATTCCAACAGTAATAAAAGAAAGGAAAAATAGCACTTCACGTGTAATACGAATCTACACAAATTATGTAAATTACTGCACCACTAAACTAAATATAACCAACATATTTGATATAATATTATTTATATTATAAAATTACACAATATATACATAGTAAAAACAACTACGAAAATTATTGGTGACCCGATTGCGATTAGAACCCACCTGTACCGGCTTGTACTGGTTGTATTTAAATTATTTTGAATAGAGAATTAGTCCTAACTAACTTGCCCTTAATAATAGGCAGAAAATTCTGTGGTAATCGTATCTCTCATATTTGAGCTTAATGGACCAAGTAAAGGAGAGCATTTATTGATTTTCGTATTCGCTACTCACACTGCTGGTGAAGACGATAACAAAAATGAAGAAGATAACAAAAACTGCGGCCGATCGCAGAGGAGTGAAAATAGCCGGTGAAAAAGATGAAGTTGGGTATTCTGAATACTGTAAGAAATACATTCCCGGATCCTTCTTCTTCGTGGCTATGATTGGTTTTACGTTTGGATGTGACATTGGACTAACAGGTAAATGATATAGATTCATGATTTTTCTACACAAAATATTATGCGGGTAATGAAAGCTATTTCTTCAAGATTATTATTATGTATGTCTCCTCATACTGATTTTATTGCAGGTTTCCTGACATCAACCCCCAACTTCCTGAAAGAGTTCTTTCCCGATGCGTACGACAAGTTAAAGACGAAAGATCATCATCACGATGACTATTCGTTCTTCAACGATGACGCTTTAAATCTCTACCGGTCGTCCTCGTATCTCGCTGCCTTTGTATCGTCCTCCATAGCTGCTGTCCTCCCTTATGAATGGAAATTTGTTGTTGGTGGTCTGTTCTTTAGTTGGGATGTAGTGATGGGTCAACCTCAGTACCAAGGTGTCCGTTATGATATCTGTCGCAATCTCCTTACATACAGAATCTTGTTCGGTCTGGGCCTCGGCGTCATGATGTCGGTAAATGAAACTTACGATAAATTTGTATGACTATTCGATCGTCCCATGTTCTTTATTAAATTTTGTTTGCCTGTTTTATATTTTAGCATGTCCACGAGCACATCTCTCAGACGATTCCGTGCAGCTATCGTGGCCGGGCCATCGCATGGTTCCAGCTAGGGATTAGTGTCGGAATTCTTACACCCTATTTGCTATACTTTGTAATGTCGCTCGATATCGAAGGTGTAATGTCTTTCTTTGCCCGTATGATTTCGTTGTTGACTCTTTTGGCGAGCTTCGCGTGCGGACACGATGCTGACGAAGCTACCGCCGCCAAGTATTCGAGGTCTGCGGCCGAGAAAGTTGGAATTCCATGGACAAGTATTATATTAAAAAGAAAATATTGGCCGCCCTTAGCCGCGGCTATATGCATATCTGTCTTCCAACAACTAACCGGTGTATATGCGTTCTTGATCTGCGGCCCTACCGCTTGGTTTAAAACCATCGGCTTGAGCTGGCACAAATCCTTGTTGGCCTCTACTGTTGTGTGTGGCCTCAACTGTTTGGTCGGTTCCGTCTCGTTTGCATACGTCGGCAAGTTCGAGCGAAGAACTTCACTCGCCCTCGGTGGCTTTCTAATGCTGGCCAGCCAGGTAAAAATCAATGATGGATTATGGTTAAATTCTTCTTGGACCTAAAATGATCCAGCCCGATGTCTACCATATGGACCAACTTAGCCCCCGATGTTTTGCGTGGACCAATTTAGTCCCCCAATGTTTCTGAAAATGAATCAAATTGGTCCATCCGTCAATTTAGACGGAAAATGACACGTCTCATTTAGGGGGAAACATCACGGGATCATCGCGTGCTGACACGTGTCTTTTTCCGTCATAATTCACGGAATGACCAATTTGGTTCATTTTCAATAACATTGGGGACTAAATTGGTCTACGCGAAACATCAGGGGCTAAATTGGTTCATAGAGTAAACATCGAGGACCAATTTAGGTATTCTCCCAATTCTTATTAGT
Organism: Lindernia subracemosa; assembly: GCA_028392965.1. Taxonomy (NCBI): domain Eukaryota; kingdom Viridiplantae; phylum Streptophyta; class Magnoliopsida; order Lamiales; family Linderniaceae; genus Vandellia; species Vandellia subracemosa. The sequence continues at coordinate 1,130,944 of JAQPCC010000067.1, forward strand.
AGCTATGTTTTCTAAAGATGGGAGTTTTTGTATGATTGTTTTCCACCAGATAGCTATTACGTATATTGTTGGTGTGACGCGCGAGTGGAACGCCACGATGTTGGTTGTAGCGATTTGTGGCTATACATGCGGGTTTGCGTGGTCGTGGGGCCCGCTGGGGTGGTTGTTGCCGACCGAAGTTCTACCGTTGGAAATTCAATCAGTCGGACATAGAACTTGCGTCGGCGTGAAGATGTTATCGATGTTTTTCATGGCCCGAATTGGATTTTGCAAGATGATGCTGGTGTTTCATATGTGTCTGCTTGTTTCGAGCTTGGTGCTTGTGATGACCGTCTTCGTCTATGTATTCTTGCCCGAGACCAAAGGCGTAGATGTAGAGAATGTTTTTGAAGTTTGGAAGGCACATTGGAGGAGATACATCGAAGAAGAATCGTGATTGAAGGCATCAAGGATTGTGTTAATTAATTACAGCGTGCCTTAGAATGATCTACTCCCATCGAATACTATCGTAAATTGTTTCTGTCGAACTTAAATACTTTTCATATAGAACGAGGTTAAAGATCATACTATTTTTGCAGGAATTTGGGCTTATATTGAAAGTTATATTTTAGATGTTTAAGAGGGGAATGATTCACACCTTCTACCGGGTAAATCAGCCCGAGATTCCTAAATTGAACGCTAATTTATTATTTTTTATCTGTTTCAAACCAAATCCAAACTCAGATGCCAAACTTATCGAATTTAGTCTTTAATGACATTGTGTGTTTGGCTATGATTGTCCTGTTTATTACTTATTATTTAATTTTTAAATTCATGTTTTAGTTGTACACACGTCAGGTGTGCGCTAATACTAGTTTTAATTTAATCGTGATGGGATCCCATCCAATTAGAAGGGCCCAAACTGCAATTTTTTCCTAAATTCTCATGTTATTGTCGTCCGTACGTTTTTGTTTCGGCTTTCTTCATCTCATCTTTTTACTATTCTTCGTGTCAAGCAAACTTCGATGCTTCTTTTTTTTTTTTTCGTCCACAAACTTAAATTTACACACTCCGATACTTGTTGGTTACGTGTGGAATACATACTAACAAAACTAACAATTAGGATTTTCTTTTCTTCTTGTACCGGTATTGACCTATTACTTGTTACGATCCAACTGTTTTTAAAAAACACAACTTTTTTTCCCGCTCCATCCAAATTCCCTGAATTTCCATTTTTCCTGTTTTTTTGCCCTTTTTCCCTCATCTAATTTTATCTGTGAACCGGTTAAGTTCGAGAGTAATACTCAGCGACAGAAAAGGCTGCGTCAAAATATTGAGACTAAAATGTCGCTGGAAACACGAAGTTATCTTTCTCTTGTTCGACAAAGTGTGAAATTTGTGACCCTAACTCAGATATTAAAGAATTAAAAAACATAACTGAAAAGAAAATTAAACAATCTGACTTAAGAATGTAAAGTTAAATTTAATTTAAATGGATCATGAAAGGAATTATAATAATATGAAAAAATTTAGATTAAGACTTAATTAACTAATATAAAAAGCATTATAATCATTAGATATTAATAGACTTGAAGAAATAACCAGCACAAATAACTACAGAAGAGTAAAATTATATTTCAAATGGATTTATTATAGACTTAAAAGAGAATTAATAAAAAGTATAGATTTTTTTGGGCAGAAAAGATATAGACTTAAAAATAAAAAATAGATTCCAACAGTAATAAAAAGAAAGGAAAAATAGCACTTCACGTGTAATACGAATCTACACAAATTATGTAAATTACTGCACCACTAAACTAAATATAACCAACATATTTGATATAATATTATTTATATTATAAAATTACACAATATATACATAGTAAAAACAACTACGAAAATTATTGGTGACCCGATTGCGATTAGAACCCACCTGTACCGGCTTGTACTGGTTGTATTTAAATTATTTTGAATAGAGAATTAGTCCTAACTAACTTGCCCTTAATAATAGGCAGAAAATTCTGTGGTAATCGTATCTCTCATATTTGAGCTTAATGGACCAAGTAAAGGAGAGCATTTATTGATTTTCGTATTCGCTACTCACACTGCTGGTGAAGACGATAACAAAAATGAAGAAGATAACAAAAACTGCGGCCGATCGCAGAGGAGTGAAAATAGCCGGTGAAAAAGATGAAGTTGGGTATTCTGAATACTGTAAGAAATACATTCCCGGATCCTTCTTCTTCGTGGCTATGATTGGTTTTACGTTTGGATGTGACATTGGACTAACAGGTAAATGATATAGATTCATGATTTTTCTACACAAAATATTATGCGGGTAATGAAAGCTATTTCTTCAAGATTATTATTATGTATGTCTCCTCATACTGATTTTATTGCAGGTTTCCTGACATCAACCCCCAACTTCCTGAAAGAGTTCTTTCCCGATGCGTACGACAAGTTAAAGACGAAAGATCATCATCACGATGACTATTCGTTCTTCAACGATGACGCTTTAAATCTCTACCGGTCGTCCTCGTATCTCGCTGCCTTTGTATCGTCCTCCATAGCTGCTGTCCTCCCTTATGAATGGAAATTTGTTGTTGGTGGTCTGTTCTTTAGTTGGGATGTAGTGATGGGTCAACCTCAGTACCAAGGTGTCCGTTATGATATCTGTCGCAATCTCCTTACATACAGAATCTTGTTCGGTCTGGGCCTCGGCGTCATGATGTCGGTAAATGAAACTTACGATAAATTTGTATGACTATTCGATCGTCCCATGTTCTTTATTAAATTTTGTTTGCCTGTTTTATATTTTAGCATGTCCACGAGCACATCTCTCAGACGATTCCGTGCAGCTATCGTGGCCGGGCCATCGCATGGTTCCAGCTAGGGATTAGTGTCGGAATTCTTACACCCTATTTGCTATACTTTGTAATGTCGCTCGATATCGAAGGTGTAATGTCTTTCTTTGCCCGTATGATTTCGTTGTTGACTCTTTTGGCGAGCTTCGCGTGCGGACACGATGCTGACGAAGCTACCGCCGCCAAGTATTCGAGGTCTGCGGCCGAGAAAGTTGGAATTCCATGGACAAGTATTATATTAAAAAGAAAATATTGGCCGCCCTTAGCCGCGGCTATATGCATATCTGTCTTCCAACAACTAACCGGTGTATATGCGTTCTTGATCTGCGGCCCTACCGCTTGGTTTAAAACCATCGGCTTGAGCTGGCACAAATCCTTGTTGGCCTCTACTGTTGTGTGTGGCCTCAACTGTTTGGTCGGTTCCGTCTCGTTTGCATACGTCGGCAAGTTCGAGCGAAGAACTTCACTCGCCCTCCGGTGGCTTTCTAATGCTGGCCAGCCAGGTAAAAATCAATGATGGATTATGGTTAAATTCTTCTTGGACCTAAAATGATCCAGCCCGATGTCTACCATATGGACCAACTTAGCCCCCGATGTTTTGCGTGGACCAATTTAGTCCCCCAATGTTTCTGAAAATGAATCAAATTGGTCCATCCGTCAATTTAGACGGAAAATGACACGTCTCATTTAGGGGGAAACATCACGGGATCATCGCGTGCTGACACGTGTCGTTTTCCGTCATAATTCACGGAATGACCAATTTGGTTCATTTTCAATAACATTGGGGACTAAATTGGTCCACGCGAAACATCAGGGGCTAAATTGGTTCATAGAGTAAACATCGAGGACCAATTTAGGTATTCTCCCAATTCTTATTAGTAGCTATGTTTTCTAAAGATGGGAGTTTTTGTATGATTGTTTTCCACCAGATAGCTATTACGTATATTGTTGGTGTGACGCGCGAGTGGAACGCCACGATGTTGGTTGTAGCGATTTGTGGCTATACATGCGGGTTTGCGTGGTCGTGGGGCCCGCTGGGGTGGTTGTTGCCGACCGAAGTTCTACCGTTGGAAATTCAATCAGTCGGACATAGAACTTGCGTCGGCGTGAAGATGTTATCGATGTTTTTCATGGCCCGAATTGGATTTTGCAAGATGATGCTGGTGTTTCATATGTGTCTGCTTGTTTCGAGCTTGGTGCTTGTGATGACCGTCTTCGTCTATGTATTCTTGCCCGAGACCAAAGGCGTAGATGTAGAGAATGTTTTTGAAGTTTGGAAGGCACATTGGAGGAGATACATCGAAGAAGAATCGTGATTGAAGGCATCAAGGATTGTGTTAATTAATTACAGCGTGCCTTAGAATGATCTACTCCCATCGAATACTATCGTAAATTGTTTCTGTCGAACTTAAATACTTTTCATATAGAACGAGGTTAAAGATCATACTATTTTTGCAGGAATTTGGGCTTATTATTGAAAGTTATATTTTTAGATGTTTAAGAGGGGAATGATTCACACCTTCTACCGGGTAAATCAGCCCGAGATTCCTAAATTGAACGCTAATTTATTATTTTTATCTGTTTCAAACCAAATCCAAAACTCAGATGCCAAACTTATCGAATTTAGTCTTTAATGACATTGTGTGTTTGGCTATGATTGTCCTGTTTATTACTTATTATTTAATTTTTAAATTCATGTTTTAGTTGTACACACGTCAGGTGTGCGCTAATACTAGTTTTAATTTAATCGTGATGGGATCCCATCCAATTAGAAGGGCCCAAACTGCAATTTTTTCCTAAATTCTCATGTTATTGTCGTCCGTACGTTTTTGTTTCGGCTTTCTTCATCTCATCTTTTTACTATTCTTCGTGTCAAGCAAACTTCGATGCTTCTTTTTTTTTTTTCGTCCACAAACTTAAATTTACACACTCCGATACTTGTTGGTTACGTGTGGAATACATACTAACAAAACTAACAAATTAGGATTTTCTTTTCTTCTTGTACCGGTATTGACCTATTACTTGTTACGATCCAACTGTTTTTAAAAAAACACAACTTTTTTTCCCGCTCCATCCAAATTCCCTGAATTTCCATTTTTCCTGTTTTTTTGCCCTTTTTCCCTCATCTAATTTTATCTGTGAACCGGTTAAGTTCGAGAGTAATACTCAGCGACAGAAAAGGCTGCGTCAAAATATTGAGACTAAAATGTCGCTGGAAACACGAAGTTATCTTTCTCTTGTTCGACAAAGTGTGAAATTTGTGACCCTAACTCAGATATTAAAGAATTAAAAAACATAACTGAAAAGAAAATTAAACAATCTGACTTAAGAATGTAAAGTTAAATTTAATTTAAATGGATCATGAAAGGAATTATAATATGAAAAAAATTTAGATTAAGACTTAATTAACTAATATAAAAAGCATTATAATCATTAGATATTAATAGACTTGAAGAAATAACCAGCACAAATAAACTACAGAAGAGTAAAATTATATTTCAAATGGATTTATTATAGACTTAAAAGAGAATTAATAAAAAGTATAGATTTTTTTGGGCAGAAAAGATATAGACTTAAAAAAAAAAAATATAGATTCCAACAGTAATAAAAAGAAAGGAAAAATAGCACTTCACGTGTAATACGAATCTACACAAATTATGTAAATTACTGCACCACTAAACTAAATATAACCAACATATTTGATATAATATTATTTATATTATAAAATTACACAATATATACATAGTAAAAACAACTACGAAAATTATTGGTGACCCGATTGCGATTAGAACCCACCTGTACCGGCTTGTACTGGTTGTATTTAAATTATTTTGAATAGAGAATTAGTCCTAACTAACTTGCCCTTAATAATAGGCAGAAAATTCTGTGGTAATCGTATCTCTCATATTTGAGCTTAATGGACCAAGTAAAGGAGAGCATTTATTGATTTTCGTATTCGCTACTCACACTGCTGGTGAAGACGATAACAAAAATGAAGAAGATAACAAAAACTGCGGCCGATCGCAGAGGAGTGAAAATAGCCGGTGAAAAAGATGAAGTTGGGTATTCTGAATACTGTAAGAAATACATTCCCGGATCCTTCTTCTTCGTGGCTATGATTGGTTTTACGTTTGGATGTGACATTGGACTAACAGGTAAATGATATAGATTCATGATTTTTCTACACAAAATATTATGCGGGTAATGAAAGCTATTTCTTCAAGATTATTATTATGTATGTCTCCTCATACTGATTTTATTGCAGGTTTCCTGACATCAACCCCCAACTTCCTGAAAGAGTTCTTTCCCGATGCGTACGACAAGTTAAAGACGAAAGATCATCATCACGATGACTATTCGTTCTTCAACGATGACGCTTTAAATCTCTACCGGTCGTCCTCGTATCTCGCTGCCTTTGTATCGTCCTCCATAGCTGCTGTCCTCCCTTATGAATGGAAATTTGTTGTTGGTGGTCTGTTCTTTAGTTGGGATGTAGTGATGGGTCAACCTCAGTACCAAGGTGTCCGTTATGATATCTGTCGCAATCTCCTTACATACAGAATCTTGTTCGGTCTGGGCCTCGGCGTCATGATGTCGGTAAATGAAACTTACGATAAATTTGTATGACTATTCGATCGTCCCATGTTCTTTATTAAATTTTGTTTGCCTGTTTATATTTTAGCATGTCCACGAGCACATCTCTCAGACGATTCCGTGCAGCTATCGTGGCCGGGCCATCGCATGGTTCCAGCTAGGGATTAGTGTCGGAATTCTTACACCCTATTTGCTATACTTTGTAATGTCGCTCGATATCGAAGGTGTAATGTCTTTCTTTGCCCGTATGATTTCGTTGTTGACTCTTTTGGCGAGCTTCGCGTGCGGACACGATGCTGACGAAGCTACCGCCGCCAAGTATTCGAGGTCTGCGGCCGAGAAAGTTGGAATTCCATGGACAAGTATTATATTAAAAAGAAAATATTGGCCGCCCTTAGCCGCGGCTATATGCATATCTGTCTTCCAACAACTAACCGGTGTATATGCGTTCTTGATCTGCGGCCCTACCGCTTGGTTTAAAACCATCGGCTTGAGCTGGCACAAATCCTTGTTGGCCTCTACTGTTGTGTGTGGCCTCAACTGTTTGGTCGGTTCCGTCTCGTTTGCATACGTCGGCAAGTTCGAGCGAAGAACTTCACTCGCCCTCGGTGGCTTTCTAATGCTGGCCAGCCAGGTAAAAATCAATGATGGATTATGGTTAAATTCTTCTTGGACCTAAAATGATCCAGCCCGATGTCTACCATATGGACCAACTTAGCCCCCGATGTTTTGCGTGGACCAATTTAGTCCCCCAATGTTTCTGAAAATGAATCAAATTGGTCCATCCGTCAATTTAGACGGAAAATGACACGTCTCATTTAGGGGGAAACATCACGGGATCATCGCGTGCTGACACGTGTCGTTTTCCGTCATAATTCACGGAATGACCAATTTGGTTCATTTTCAATAACATTGGGGACTAAATTGGTCCACGCGAAACATCAGGGGCTAAATTGGTTCATAGAGTAAACATCGAGGACCAATTTAGGTATTCTCCCAATTCTTATTAGTAGCTATTTTTCTAAAGATGGGAGTTTTTGTATGATTGTTTTCCACCAGATAGCTATTACGTATATTGTTGGTGTGACGCGCGAGTGGAACGCCACGATGTTGGTTGTAGCGATTTGTGGCTATACATGCGGGTTTGCGTGGTCGTGGGGCCCGCTGGGGTGGTTGTTGCCGACCGAAGTTCTACCGTTGGAAATTCAATCAGTCGGACATAGAACTTGCGTCGGCGTGAAGATGTTATCGATGTTTTTCATGGCCCGAATTGGATTTTGCAAGATGATGCTGGTGTTTCATATGTGTCTGCTTGTTTCGAGCTTGGTGCTTGTGATGACCGTCTTCGTCTATGTATTCTTGCCCGAGACCAAAGGCGTAGATGTAGAGAATGTTTTTGAAGTTTGGAAGGCACATTGGAGGAGATACATCGAAGAAGAATCGTGATTGAAGGCATCAAGGATTGTGTTAATTAATTACAGCGTGCCTTAGAATGATCTACTCCCATCGAATACTATCGTAAATTGTTTCTGTCGAACTTAAATACTTTTCATATAGAACGAGGTTAAAGATCATATATTTTGCAGGAATTTGGGCTTATTATTGAAAGTTATATTTTTAGATGTTTAAGAGGGGAATGATTCACACCTTCTACCGGGTAAATCAGCCCGAGATTCCTAAATTGAACGCTAATTTATTATTTTTTATCTGTTTCAAACCAAATCCAAAACTCAGATGCCAAACTTATCGAATTTAGTCTTTAATGACATTGTGTGTTTGGCTATGATTGTCCTGTTTATTACTTATTATTTAATTTTTAAATTCATGTTTTAGTTGTACACACGTCAGGTGTGCGCTAATACTAGTTTTAATTTAATCGTGATGGGATCCCATCCAATTAGAAGGGCCCAAACTGCAATTTTTTCCTAAATTCTCATGTTATTGTCGTCCGTACGTTTTTGTTTCGGCTTTCTTCATCTCATCTTTTTACTATTCTTCGTGTCAAGCAAACTTCGATGCTTTTTTTTTTTTTCGTCCACAAACTTAAATTTACACACTCCGATACTTGTTGGTTACGTGTGGAATACATACTAACAAAACTAACAAATTAGGATTTTCTTTTCTTCTTGTACCGGTATTGACCTATTACTTGTTACGATCCAACTGTTTTTAAAAAAACACAACTTTTTTCCCGCTCCATCCAAATTCCCTGAATTTCCATTTTTCCTGTTTTTTTGCCCTTTTTCCCTCATCTAATTTTATCTGTGAACCGGTTAAGTTCGAGAGTAATACTCAGCGACAGAAAAGGCTGCGTCAAAATATTGAGACTAAAATGTCGCTGGAAACACGAAGTTATCTTTCTCTTGTTCGACAAAGTGTGAAATTTGTGACCCTAACTCAGATATTAAAGAATTAAAAAACATAACTGAAAAGAAAATTAAACAATCTGACTTAAGAATGTAAAGTTAAATTTAATTTAAATGGATCATGAAAGGAATTATAATAATATGAAAAAAATTTAGATTAAGACTTAATTAACTAATATAAAAAGCATTATAATCATTAGATATTAATAGACTTGAAGAAATAACCAGCACAAATAAACTACAGAAGAGTAAAATTATATTTCAAATGGATTTATTATAGACTTAAAAGAGAATTAATAAAAAGTATAGATTTTTTTGGGCAGAAAAGATATAGACTTAAAAATAAAAAATATAGATTCCAACAGTAATAAAAAGAAAGGAAAAATAGCACTTCACGTGTAATACGAATCTACACAAATTATGTAAATTACTGCACCACTAAACTAAATATAACCAACATATTTGATATAATATTATTTTATATAAAATTACACAATATATACATAGTAAAAACAACTACGAAAATTATTGGTGACCCGATTGCGATTAGAACCCACCTGTACCGGCTTGTACTGGTTGTATTTAAATTATTTTGAATAGAGAATTAGTCCTAACTAACTTGCCCTTAATAATAGGCAGAAAATTCTGTGGTAATCGTATCTCTCATATTTGAGCTTAATGGACCAAGTAAAGGAGAGCATTTATTGATTTTCGTATTCGCTACTCACACTGCTGGTGAAGACGATAACAAAAATGAAGAAGATAACAAAAACTGCGGCCGATCGCAGAGGAGTGAAAATAGCCGGTGAAAAAGATGAAGTTGGGTATTCTGAATACTGTAAGAAATACATTCCCGGATCCTTCTTCTTCGTGGCTATGATTGGTTTTACGTTTGGATGTGACATTGGACTAACAGGTAAATGATATAGATTCATGATTTTTCTACACAAAATATTATGCGGGTAATGAAAGCTATTTCTTCAAGATATTATTATGTATGTCTCCTCATACTGATTTTATTGCAGGTTTCCTGACATCAACCCCCAACTTCCTGAAAGAGTTCTTTCCCGATGCGTACGACAAGTTAAAGACGAAAGATCATCATCACGATGACTATTCGTTCTTCAACGATGACGCTTTAAAATCTCTACGGTCGTCCTCGTATCTCGCTGCCTTTGTATCGTCCTCCATAGCTGCTGTCCTCCCTTATGAATGGAAATTTGTTGTTGGTGGTCTGTTCTTTAGTTGGGATGTAGTGATGGGTCAACCTCAGTACCAAGGTGTCCGTTATGATATCTGTCGCAATCTCCTTACATACAGAATCTTGTTCGGTCTGGGCCTCGGCGTCATGATGTCGGTAAATGAAACTTACGATAAATTTGTATGACTATTCGATCGTCCCATGTTCTTTATTAAATTTTGTTTGCCTGTTTTATATTTTAGCATGTCCACGAGCACATCTCTCAGACGATTCCGTGCAGCTATCGTGGCCGGGCCATCGCATGGTTCCAGCTAGGGATTAGTGTCGGAATTCTTACACCCTATTTGCTATACTTTGTAATGTCGCTCGATATCGAAGGTGTAATGTCTTTCTTTGCCCGTATGATTTCGTTGTTGACTCTTTTGGCGAGCTTCGCGTGCGGACACGATGCTGACGAAGCTACCGCCGCCAAGTATTCGAGGTCTGCGGCCGAGAAAGTTGGAATTCCATGGACAAGTATTATATTAAAAAGAAAATATTGGCCGCCCTTAGCCGCGGCTATATGCATATCTGTCTTCCAACAACTAACCGGTGTATATGCGTTCTTGATCTGCGGCCCTACCGCTTGGTTTAAAACCATCGGCTTGAGCTGGCACAAATCCTTGTTGGCCTCTACTGTTGTGTGTGGCCTCAACTGTTTGGTCGGTTCCGTCTCGTTTGCATACGTCGGCAAGTTCGAGCGAAGAACTTCACTCGCCCTCGGTGGCTTTCTAATGCTGGCCAGCCAGGTAAAAATCAATGATGGATTATGGTTAAATTCTTCTTGGACCTAAAATGATCCAGCCCGATGTCTACCATATGGACCAACTTAGCCCCCGATGTTTTGCGTGGACCAATTTAGTCCCCCAATGTTTCTGAAAATGAATCAAATTGGTCCATCCGTCAATTTAGACGGAAAATGACACGTCTCATTTAGGGGGAAACATCACGGGATCATCGCGTGCTGACACGTGTCGTTTCCGTCATAATTCACGGAATGACCAATTTGGTTCATTTTCAATAACATTGGGGACTAAATTGGTCCACGCGAAACATCAGGGGCTAAATTGGTTCATAGAGTAAACATCGAGGACCAATTTAGGTATTCTCCCAATCTTATTAGTAGCTATGTTTTCTAAAGATGGGAGTTTTTGTATGATTGTTTTCCACCAGATAGCTATTACGTATATTGTTGGTGTGACGCGCGAGTGGAACGCCACGATGTTGGTTGTAGCGATTTGTGGCTATACATGCGGGTTGCGTGGTCGTGGGGCCCGCTGGGTGGTTGTTGCCGACCGAAGTTCTACCGTTGGAAATTCAATCAGTCGGACATAGAACTTGCGTCGGCGTGAAGATGTTATCGATGTTTTTCATGGCCCGAATTGGATTTTGCAAGATGATGCTGGTGTTTCATATGTGTCTGCTTGTTTCGAGCTTGGTGTTGTGATGACCGTCTTCGTCTATGTATTCTTGCCCGAGACCAAAGGCGTAGATGTAGAGAATGTTTTTGAAGTTTGGAAGGCACATTGGAGGAGATACATCGAAGAGAAGAATCGTGATTGAAGGCATCAAGGATTGTGTTAATTAATTACAGCGTGCCTTAGAATGATCTACTCCCATCGAATACTATCGTAAATTGTTTCTGTCGAACTTAAATACTTTTCATATAGAACGAGGTTAAAGATCATACTATTTTTGCAGGAATTTGGGCTTATTATTGAAAGTTATATTTTTAGATGTTTAAGAGGGGAATGATTCACACCTTCTACCGGGTAAATCAGCCCGAGATTCCTAAATTGAACGCTAATATTATTTTTTATCTGTTTCAAACCAAATCCAAAACTCAGATGCCAAACTTATCGAATTTAGTCTTTAATGACATTGTGTTTGGCTATGATTGTCCTGTTTATTACTTATTATTTAATTTTTAAATTCATGTTTTAGTTGTACACACGTCAGGTGTGCGCTAATACTAGTTTTAATTTAATCGTGATGGGATCCCATCCAATTAGAAGGGCCCAAACTGCAATTTTTTCCTAAATTCTCATGTTATTGTCGTCCGTACGTTTTTGTTTCGGCTTTCTTCATCTCATTTTTACTATTCTTCGTGTCAAGCAAACTTCGATGTTTTTTTTTTTTTTCGTCCACAAACTTAAATTTACACACTCGATACTTGTTGGTTACGTGTGGAATACATACTAACAAAACTAACAATTAGGATTTTCTTTTCTTCTTGTACCGGTATTGACCTATTACTTGTTACGA